>OZ005652.1:238455675-238498333 GCA_963930645.1 Salticus scenicus
CCTTATCAATTATAGGTAACTTTCACCATAATTTTAATAAAATGCAAGTGATACTCGTACAAAGTTTAATATAAATATGTAGCATGGTGATATAAAAACAAACATTTTCTTCACTCTGCCCCCCCCCCCCCACAGCAATTCGTCCAGATATGTGTAGACTCACTGTAATTTTTCATAAGCAGGAAGTTTTATATATACAAAGTTTTTATTTTTAATCGATTATACGGTAGTTTAAAGAATAATATATTTTACTTTTATCTGCCCCCCCCCCCCCAGATGTGTAATACACTCATTGTGATCTTCATAAAAAGTAAGTGATAGTTATAGAATATATCATTAAATCGATAAAATGGTGATATAAAAAATAATTTTACTTTCCTCTGCCCCCCTCCCCCTTTAAACCCCCCCCCCCCGAAGTACGTCTGACACTTAGAGTGATTTTTTCACAAATTGTATGTTATTATACAAAGTTTTTGTTTAAATCTATAATTGGGTAGTTTAAAGGAAAATATATTTTATTTCCATCTAACACTCTTGCCCCCCCCCCCCAAGTATATAATAGACTCATTGTAATCTTAATAAAAATTAAGTGGTAATTATAGAATATATTATTAAAATCGCTAAAATGGTAATGTAAAAATTCAATTTATTTTCCTCTGCCCCCTTCCTAACCCCCCCCCCCTCCAAGTATGTTTGACATTTATTGTAATTTTTTCATAAATTATGCGTGATTATACAAATTTTTTTTAAATCGATAATTGGATAGTTTAAAGAAGAATATATTTTATTTTTATCTGCTCCCCCTTGCCCCCCCCTCCCAGATATATAAATCACTCACTGTTATCTTCATAAAAATTAAGTGATATTCATAAAATGTATCATTATTCGGTAAAATGGTGATGACAAGTTGTACGTGATTATACAAAGTTTGATTAAAATCGGTAAGAGTTATTGTAAAAACAATTATTTTCCTTCGATCTGCTCCTGCCCCCCTCCCCCCTCTTCCCCGAGATATATATTAAATGAATGTTGTACCAAATCAATTGAAATTTCTAAAAATGTAGTTTGAAAGTCATTTTTTAAATTTATTATTTGATATTTATTATTTTGCGATTTGCGAACTGGAAAAGTGCCCTTTTTTCCGGTGCCCTTTTTTCCGGTGCCCTTTTTTCCGGGTGCCCTTTTTTCCGGTGCCCTTTCTTCCGTGCCCTTTTTTCCGGGATCCACTTTTTAATCATTAAAAAATACAGTAATTATATCCAAATAGAAACTACAGTTGCGATAAGAAATAATTATGTGTATTCAGTGTACATTTTTATATGGCTATTTTTATTTTTGAATATCTAAAGTAGGGAGTGAATATTTTAGGAGTCTGGTTATTGAAGAAAGTCGAGGATAAAGCTACCGGAGGGGTTAGTGAGTGAAGACAGCAGGGGTCAGAGCCCCATAGTACAGCAATATGAATGTACCAGCGGATTAAATTTGATATATATATTTTTTTTTAATCGACTGCAATTTATTGTTATCTTTGTAAATATTCAAATAAAATAAAATTAATTAATTAATTGCAAACAAATTGCATAAAATTTCTTTTGTGATGCTCTGTAAGAGAATAATTTGTGCTACACATATCGCTTTTTGCTGTAAATATCGTTTACGCGATCATTTAACCATAATTATATTTTATTGACCAGTGTATTACCAAAATTTTGTGCAAATAAAGATATTTTCTTAATTACTTTCGACCAGTGTTGAAACAAAGCGTTTATGATTGTAGTTTGTTTAACTGCCTGCTCGTCCAAGCTGCACTTTACTTAAATATAAATTGGTTTTTAAGAAATTGAAGATGTTATTAACGTATAAAGTAATGTTTCCTATTGAAAGTGATGTCTGCATCTGCATCAAATATTAATCATTTACAGGGCCTACCAAAGAATTTGGATACATTACAGCTTATGTGTGTCAACTATTTGAAGCAGCACCATTATTGGCTGAGAGTTTCTTATCTAAGTGTTGCTAGACGGGAAATGCCAGGTTTGAATCCAGGTCGCTATCGTCCTTCGAGCCTTTCTAATTTTTCCGTAATTTTCACTGACTATCGCGAGCTAACATGGGGTAATATCCTTATGGGAGATCCTTGCGGAGGGTTTTTCGCCCTGGGCAAATTTTTGGAGTAGACAACCGACCATAATCATCATTATACATTTAAACTTTTCTTTCTTTATTTTAGTACACAGAGAAACAAAGTAAAATTACAAAAGTACGTCATGCTGTTTCAGTTAAAACAAGATTTCTGTAGGTTACTTATTTACGACAACTTGAACGACAATAATTATTTTGTGCTTCAACCTTATTTCATATCTAAATACAAAAAGAGAACTAAATGCACTTGGAAATGGAAAATGTTTATAATTTACTGAAACCATTTTTTTTTTCTTTTTTTTTTCCATGACTTATTTAGATTCACATTTTTTTACATTTTGACAAAATTAAAATAAAAAAGAAACCACCCTTCTAAAAAGAAAAGAAGAAGGGGATATTTGATGGAGAAAATTCTTGCAAAATAAAATGTAATTGCCCCCTCTCCTCCACTAAACAAAATTAATAATAATAATAATAATAATAATAATAATAAATAAAATATTTGTTCACTCTGCGTCTATGATCAGTTATATAGTAAGCAGTAGTCAGTTGAAATAAGGGAAAATATAAAATAATCTGCTCTCGTAGAAAGTGAACTCTAGAAGAAATATATAATTATACATGGCCTTTAATAGAGGCGTATTGGTATTAAAATCAATGAGCAAAATGTGGTACCGAGAGCTACACACTATAAATATAAATGTAGGCAGCCCTTGAATCCTACGTGCCAATTTTAGCACCTTTCGGCTACCGTAGAATTTTAATAGACATTTTCATTTTATTTAAACAGTGAAACTCTTAAGGAAATATGTAAAAAATAGTTCTATTTTCCTGTAGCCAAAAGTGCTACATTTGGCATCTATATACAAAGGTGGGCTTTAAGACCCTTTAAGTAAAATCTCAGCTATTATAGTGTCCTACAAAGCATATTCCGTGTGTTTACGAGATAAAGAAAAAGAGAGAGAGAGAGAGAGCAAGATTAATTATTATTTAACATAATACACTATACAAATCACCAGACCCTTTCGCATTCAGATGTTTTGCCAAATATTGCATGAAGTACACAATTATCTTTAAACTCTAACAGTATAAAAGCATGTTACCTTATATATATTATACCTTATATTTATATATATTTCAATGAAAGTTTTATCTCGAAGGCAAAATGAGGACCTGAAAAATACACACACACAAAATAGTAATAATAATGATGATGATGATAATAATAATAATAATAATAATAATAATAAAGCATTTAGGATGACTTTGTAAAAAATTATTTCTTGAAATGCGTTCTGGATGTAGCATGTAATTATGAGAATTCTTCCAACTCTCTGTATTCATTTGTATAAAACTAGCACATACACTCAAGGTAATATAAAGATTTCTTTAAAAAATTGAAAAGTTTATTATTATTATTATTATTATTATTATTATTATAACTTGTAGTGTTTTCAAACTATTGCAATGATATTTTATTTATTTATTTAAAAAACTTTACATACTATACAATAGAGACATGCGATTAGAATATAAAAATATTAAATATATGATAAAATATGAGTACACTAACCGCCACTTAATAAATTCACTGGTTAATAAAATCAACCGCTTAATTTGATCAAATTGCCGGGACCGAAATCAAATCAATGCAAACCAATTTTAAAACTGCCGCTTAATAAAATCAGCATCTCCGGTTATTAAACTGAAAAAAAAAAAAAAAAAAAAAAAAAAAAAAACTCTTCTGCAGAAAAAAAATGTAATTTATGCACGCTAAACAAATTTTTATTTACACTGTGACTTTTTATTTCTGAAATAAAATCGAAAATAAAATATAGGAAACCCTCTGTTTTCTCTCTTTGTCGAAAATTTTACATTTACAACATTAAATTTTACATTTACAGTAATTAAACACACCCCATCACCTGTCTTAGTAACAATTTCAAGGAATGTATTCTTCAAAGCGCGGTAATAGATCACATTTTGATTTGATTAGGCGATTTTTTTTATAGTTTAATTAATAAAAGACAATTTCTAGTTCTTATTCTGATATAACTAAGAAAGAAGAAGCTTAAACTAAATTTTAATTCTTCCCAAGGAAAAGAATAAAAAATCTATAAAGCGTTTACCCACATTTTTATTTTCATGCAATGAATGGTAATATAATACTCGCAAATTGTAAATAAATATTAATAAAATCCCCTATAATTTTCCTTCTTTGCCTCCTCGACTCACTTTTCTTACTAACCCCTGCGGGGCTCTGAGCGCTTATTCGTTGCTTTGCCTTTCACTAAATGGGATTAATAAAATATTATAGAAATCCCATATTTAACGTCAAATTAAAATACTTAATATTTAATACCACATTTATTTAATCATTTTATTTTATTTTATTACTTTCTTCTATATTCAATAGAAGAAAATATTGGATTCGTAAAAATTTTCTATCTCGGGTTTTTGATGGATTTACACGTTTTGAGAGCTGTAGAACACGATTTGACCATTTTTAGAAAATGTCTGTCTGTCTGTGTGTGACAAAGTTTTATGGAAACTGTATCTCAGGAACTACTGCACAGAATTTCGTACAAATCGGTAAGTAGTTACACATAGACATAAATTAGTGTTTACCAACTTTTGGTAAAAATTGCCTTACAGGTTGCGTTGCCATCCCGCTTTTTCTAAATTTTTAACATGGTGGTATAGGAAAAAATTTTGTATAAATGTGCATAAAGAGAATTATTTTTTAATAATCATTATGAAATTTAAAAGAATTATTTGTAATATAGTCAACTGGGAAAAAAAAAATTGTGTATTTAGGAGCTTAGTCATTTTTTTTTTTTTTTTAATGTAATATTGAGAATAAAATTGACTTTTTTTGGATATTTAGTGTTATACTACCTCTCTAATATGAAGATCGTCTGCATTACCATGGAAAATATTTTTTTTAAATAATGATTTTAATAAGTTATTTTTACTGAGTGAATTTGTATAGGAAAATATAGAAGAAAGTCATGTGGTGGCCACAACATACTAGTTTTTTTTTTTTACCTTTGTTTGTTCTTGTTGTTGAAATATTGCGCTTTAAATCAACTCTTTTTTTTTTCTTTAATAAAATAAAATTCGCAATATCATAGACCATATTGCATTACAGCGTTAGTATATGACCCCCTTTGTGATTTTTAAATTCCTGTCAGTATTTGGCGATGAATTTTTTATTTATAATTGCTTTTGTTTTCGTTTTTTTAATCGAGTAACACTTTTTTATCGACAGTCTATAATTTTTATTATTGAATTTTTTTAGTTAAGGCTTAGTCACAACTGTAATAATGCATTTAGAAAAAAAAAAAAAAAAAAACTCGCCATTTGAAACAAATAAAATAAGAATACAAGATAAATTAAAATAATACATGTAGCTCTATGTAAAGTCCGATTTAGCTGTTTTCTTTAAAAGGTATAATTGTTTGCCGAAACAATGAATGGGATGTGAAAGAAAACTTTATTTAAGAAATGTCTATTGTAGATTGTAGGAAAGGCACAATAAGAGGACATAGGGAATGCATAAAAATTTTTCTATAGATTTACACGACTTGACATATCTAGATTTAATCATTTTAAGAAAATGTCTCTGTGTGTGTTAGAGACAACAATTTTGTGCCAACTGTATAACAAGAACTACTGCACAGAATATCATACAAATTGATATTCTGTGAGGACTTACTTGGATTTACTTGGAGATTGGACTTACTGAGGATTGGACTTACTGAGACTTACTTGGACTTACTGAGGATTTACTTGGAGGCCAAAGCGTAGCCTTGCTTTTGCCTCCAAGGCAGTTGCACGTATTTGCACCTGATGAAGAAAGGCTACGCCCTTTCGAAACCGGTTGTGCTGATTTTAAATTTATGGTGTGTGAAGAAGTTTTAATTTCTTTCTATTGTCTGTACGCCAGTTTTTGAATTTATTTTTGGCAATTTTGTAATAACTTAGCAAGTCATACCAGGGTTGCCAAATTTGGCCTTTTTTTTTTCAGTGGTCACCAATAATTTTGAGAAGTGACATTTGATATACATAATACACTATCAATCTTCGAAGTGATTAGTCAAACGTTACAAATAAAAATTACTGATGACTATTGATTAAAAAAAAAGGCCAAATTTGGCAACCCTGAGTCATACCCGTTCTTTGCAATTCTTTTGAAATCTAAAGAAAACAACTTCAATTTATATTAAAAATAATAATAAAGTAAAATAAATGCCGGATAACCTAAATTATCAACATCTTTGAATAGCAAATATTTCTATGAGATATATTTGAATATCCAGTAACTTTTATTTTCTGAAAAACAGGCACCCTTACAAAGGAAACGAAACGATTTCTGTGTTTACAAACAGAGATGAGTCTCTATATTTTTTCTTCATCTATATCTATATTCTGCATCTATATCTATACATACAGTTTGAAATTTTGAGGATTTCAGTGGTAATATTAAACCATTTGGAGGATTATGTATTTTCTCCAAATTATAATGCATACTAGGTACCGTTTTACATTTAGTTTTATTTCAAAAAAAAAAAAAAAACAGCTTTCTTTCTTTCTTTCTTTCTTTCTATCTTTCTATCTTTTTTTTTTCTTTTTTTTTTCGTTCTTCAAATAGAGATTATTAAGTAAATTTTGAAATCACCTATTAATGTCAGTTTACAAATTATTTCTGATGTCAAACTAATATAAATATAGATCAGTGGTTTGATAACGAAAGCATCATCCAAATTTTATCATTATATGGTATTGTATTTTATTTTATTTTTTACGAATTATGCACATATTAAAATAATAATAATAACAGTGGTCAAAGCAATCAAATAGAAAAATATAGGAAGGTTTTCAAGCAAATACAGGAACATAATTTCAAGAGAAGATTGAGATAGCCAGTATAAACGAACTTTCTCTAACATTATTTTATAATCTTGCTATCATAAACGACTTTCTAAATAATCCATGCTAATTTAATCTCATCTAATTTGGCACATAAAATAAATAAATAGATTTGTTATTGTTTACTTTTTACATATTTAGAAAATAATACATTTTCAAATTTACAATCTCTTGCTTGTTTGGCTTACGTACCAGTTTGCATCATTTAACATAAGTTCACATATTTTTAAAATAATGACACCTTTTTACTTTCTTCTGTATTCAATAGAAGAAATTATTGGATTCGTAAACATTTTTTTACCTCTGGTATTCAATGAATTTAGATGTTTTGAGAGGTCTAGAATGCAATTTGACTACTTTTAGAAAATGTGTGTGTGACAAAATTGTGTGACCACTGTATCTCAGGAACTATTGCACAGAATTTCATAAAATTTGATATGTAGTTGCATCTTGACATAACTTAGTGCTTATCAACTTTTGGTGAAAATTGTCCAACAGATTGCGTTGCTATCACGCTATTTAAAAATTTTTAACATGAAGGTATAGGACAAAATTTCCTATAAATGCGCATAAAGAGAATTAATTTTTTTTTAATCATTAAGAAATTAAAAAGAATTATTTATAATAGCAATAGTCAACTTGGATTTTCATTTTTTTTTTTTTTTTAATGTAGGTACATCGCTTTTCTCCCGAGGGAAAGGGGGCGGGGGAAACTTTCAATAGAGCTGCGTCAATACCTTTAAAACGAATAATTAGATCATCGATCTGTGATAATTTAAAATAAAGTTGTCGAATTTTCTTTCTTTTTCTTTTTTCTTTTTTTTTTTTTGTTTTTACAATAAATAAATAAATAAGTAAAAATAAAATAAATAAAAACAGACTACCCCCCCCCTCCACACACATACACACACCACCACCTATTTTTTTTTTTTTTTTTTTAGGTGTGATATCGAAAATCAAATCGACCTTCTTTGGTATTTAATGTTATACTTTTTTACAATGAAAATCGTCTTCATTCACCATGGAAGATAACTTAAATAAATAACGATTTTAACAAATAATTTGTATTGAGTCAAAGGAAAATATAGAAGAAAGTGATATGGAGGCCACAACATACTAGCTTACATCATAATTTTAAAAAATTCAAAAGGAAAAAAAATAATAATATTCAATAAACCCTTCAATTTAGCTACATATAATTGGTTAAAAATGGTTTAAGGTAATGAATTGTGTCCAATAAATACAAAAATATAGTACATAAGCGAAAATATTAAAATGGTAATGGCATTAAGAATTCTTTTAATGGTTGTTTGAAAAAAAAAAAAAAAATGTTTCTAATGGTATTTTTAAGCTGTACAGTTAGTTACAATGTTTACACTAGGACATATTTTTATTTTATTCAACTGAAGCCGTGGGTAAAATTTTGCCTTATTTTTCTGTCATATCTTCTGTTAAATTATCCTTTTTAAAAAATCTTTTATGCGTTACATACCATTGATAAGGTTTTATTAATCAATAAATTGTTGAAGCTATAAAGTCAGTTTCAAGTCCAGTGGATCATTCTGAAATTGTTTATGAAATTAAGTCAATTTTTATAATGAAAATACTATATTAAATTAATTTTGTAATGAATGCATACATGCATTATTTTTATGGAAATATTTATAAATTTAAGAAAAATGACTGATAGTGTAGGTGGATATTATGCATTTATACATGAACGTTAAACCACAAACAAATAACAATTATTAAAAAAAAAAAAAAAAAAAAAAAAAAAAAATCAACAACTCTGTTATTTGAACATTATGATCAAATAATTTATATACGACAAAATCTTTGAGAAATCTTGGTATATATATATTAATAAAACAATCTAATTGTTTTAAAACTTTATTTTATTTTAGTTTTGTATTTTTTAAATTTAAATTTTTAAAATTAGTTTTCATTATCTTGTTATATTCTTAAAATTATAATGTGCGCAATATTATTTACAGATCACAAATTACGCAATATATGATTTCCAATTTCAGTGGCTAGCAAACTCAAAGAAGATTCTGTTTAGATTTAGTATACTGTTAAAAAGTCCCTTGCTTTATCTGACCGATGAAGCCCGTGTCACCAGATAAACAATCTATCAACCTCACCCTTCTCTCTCCCCCACAGGTTTTCTCTTCTCTGGCAATTGCACTTGCAAAAGAAAAAATGCTGTTCCTCCTTCAACTATTATCAAGTTCTAGAAAACCACTAATTATCAAGATATCCGTTTCACCTCAGCTACTAGGGGGGTTTTCGGTTTTTCTGTAATTGTATGCCTTTTTCAAACATTTCCATTTGCAAAACTTTCCAACACCGTATATAAAAAAGATTTGAATTTAAATCCAAAGACAAGAAGTTCTTCTCTTTTTACTGTTACTAAAAATTAAATGTAGTGTGATCAGCTACTCCGTATATAAAGTGATTAAAATGTGTAAACTGAAACTAAATTTCAATGTTATGGAAAATACATGCAATTCATGTAAAAACAAATTTAATTTATTCATTATAAAATCGTAATAAATAAATCTTGTTCCTTTATTTTTTCTCAATTAATTTAAAATAGTTAAAATTTAAGAAATATATGTATGCGATTTATTTCCTTTCCAGTGATTAAAATTTCACCTATACTTGTAAAAAGAATAAATTTATGTAACTTAGAAAGAAATTATTTTAAATTTAATAATATACTTAAATATAGCATTTGTTGTAGATATGGGGAAAAAAAAAACTACACAATAATTACACAAAGCACATGAAAAAAAGCATTCTGAGGTAGAAAATAGAAAACGCACATAAAAACTAAAATGTTGTTGGTCACCACAATATTTTCTTCTATATTTTCTCATACAAATTCACTCAGTACGAATAATTTATTAAAACTATTATTAATTAAAATTATCTACCATGATGTATGAAGATGATTTTCATCTTAAAGAAAACTAACACTAACAATTCAAAGAAAGAATAAAATTCAAAAAATTTTATTTCCTATAAATAACATCTAAAAGAAAAAAAAAAAAAGGTGTTTTAATAATAATTAGCTCACATATGAAGTTTCTTACGAATATTTGCCATAGAAGTTGAAATATAGCCTTTCCGGTATCGGGAAAACTTGCTTTATAGTAGCGTCACCTATTGGTTGGCATGCATCTAAATTGAATCAGCATAATATCTCACAATGACCTCCTCGCATATCATGTTTCGTTTGATTATACACAATAGATCCTGAGATATAGCCTTGTCTTAAATTGCGAAAATCGCTGTATAGCAGCGCCCCTTGCTGAGTGATGGTCCCCAAAAATTTATAGGTACTAATTTAAGTCAAGATGCATATACATATAAATTTTTATGCAATTCTGCGTAGTAGTTCCTGATACATAGCTTTTCCTTAAATTTTGGAAATCGCTGTATAGCAGCGCAATGTGTTGAGCAACTGTCACCAAAAGTTGATGGACACTAATTTATGTCTAGGTATATCTATATATGAATTTATCATGTACAATGGTTACTGATACACAGTAGGCAAACAATTTTTGTCACACATATAGGCAGACAGACATGTTCTAAATATTATCAACCCGTGGTCTGGACCTCTCAAAACGTGTAAACCCATTGAAAACCGGAAGTCTAAAATATTTACAAATCCAATGCTTTCTTCTGTTGAATATAGGAGAATGTAAAAATAGAACTGCATTAACTCTAGATTAACATATATCATAATAAATTAATGACCAAGGACACGAACAATCTAAATGCATTGGTTACAAGGTTATTTGTAGGGCACTGAAGTCTTGCGTTCGAGTTCCCAATTCCCAATTTATTTTCGCCGCTAAAGAGCTATCTTAACATCACTAAATTCTTAATTTCATTTTATACAATGATTATGCTTAGTCGTGTATGGTGTATACGAAATGTTGTATGTTTATAATAAATTATTTATTCCTACTTTAACCAACAAGGGGCGCTTTCAAGCATTTTAAAATATCATTAAAATCATTCACTCACTTAAACGCACAATATATCCTGATCTTATACAAATCCTTTTATTACAAGACATTTTAGCCGCTAGGGGCGCTGTAAGCTATTTAAAATCATTTATCATAATTTCACTTTGTACAATGATTTCCTTTACGAAATATTCTTTATTCATAATACAATACAAATTTCTTGTTTGACCATCAGGGGCGCTGTGAAACACTTTAAAATGTCCTTAAAATCATTCACTCACTTAAACACACAATATATCATAATCTCGCACAAATCTTTTTGTTTGAACATATTTAATAAAGATTTTGCCGATAAGGGGCACTGTAAGCTATTCTAACATAATTGAAATTCTAATTTCACTTCATACAATGATTACACATAATCATGTATACGAAATAATATTTATTCAGAAAGGTTTATAAGTTCCAATTTTGACCACCAGGGGTCACTGTGAAACACTTTAAAATATTATTGAAATCATTCATTCACTGGAACATAGGATGTATTTCAATTTTTCCTTAGGCGAGTCGACTAAAGAATTTCCGAAATTTAATCATTCTGCACAAAAAAATATAGTTGAATTCCCAAGATATGTGTTTAAAACACAGGAGTACATATCTGGACATTAAAATGAATATACATATTTTTATTTATGGTATCTGCAGCACAACATAAATACATATATAATTTTTATGTAGCACAGTGGCTTTCGAGTGAAAATAAAAGTGCCCTCAGAATTCTCTGTCCACCGTCCTCTAAGTACATGAACGCTTATTTAACACAATTTTTCAAGCAATTCTCTGAATAAACGAGTAACCACTCAGAAAACCTGAGTTCGAGATTAAGTTACTCGGATTGAGTGTGTAAACTTTCAAAACGAGTAACTCAATCTTCCTCGGAAAGATGGTACTGTGCTGACTCAGTTTTTTTATTTTAAAAAATGCAATTTTTATTTAAATTAATATTTTTTTATGTTTTCGTGTATTTTTCATCTACTTTAACATACAGTATTAATATTTTGATGATAGGAATTAAATTTCTGTGGGTACTCGTTATGCGGTAAAAAGAGTGGTTACTCGCAAGGGCGGGTAAACAAGCATGTGTGTGTGTGTGTGTGTGTGTGTCTTCATATGTGCTTGAAACAATTTTTAAGTATTTTTTTGTTTCACGTGATGATAATTTGTTTGCATCGTTTGTCATTTGCTTTGGTGACATTATTACCTTCTAATATATTTACTTTACTTAAGAATTTGTTGCATCCTAAAACTTTTAATACCAGTACATACGATGAAATTAAAAATGTTCTTATTAAACATTTGAAACCAAAACCACTTGTAATTCCGAGTAGACATACATTTCTTAATCGGAAGCAACGGCAAAACGAAACTATCCCAAATTTTATGTCCGCATTGCGTAATTTAGCAATTCCTTGCAATTATCCAGAAGAGCAATTAAAAATTATGCTCAGTGATGTTTTCGTTAGTGGTTTACATGATAAAACTATGCTAGATCGCCTCTTTGAAGAGGATGATGCAGATTTAGATAAAGTCTATCAAATTGCTCTAGCTATTGAAAAAGCTGAAAACAGTACTCAAGGAATTTTGCATAATAAAGTTACTAACAACATAAATGAAATTAAAGTGGGTAAAAATGCTACTGGAAAGAAAATTAATACTATTGATAAGGGTAAATTGCCACAGCAGAACAAATCAAAAGTACAATGCTACCGTTGTGGTGAATATAAACATAAAGCTCCAGAATGCAAAAGAACAAATTTGTATTGTTCGAATTGTAAAAAAAGTGGCCATATTAAGAAAGTATGCAAAGCTAAGCCAAAAATGCATTCTATTGTAGTTGATAATACATTTCCTTTAAATACAATTGCACATAATGATGAACCATTTACAGATCTAATTCAAATTGAAGGGAAGCAAGTTAAAATGGAAATTGATACTGGAAGTGCAAAATCAGTTCTAAATTACAATACATTTCGTAATATTTCAAATAAGAAATTAAATAACACAAGTGTAAAATTCCGCACTTATGATAAATCAGTTTTGACACCTTTAGGGGTAGTTGATGCAACAGTTGTGTACGGCACGAAAGAAGTTACACTTCCATTGTATATAGTAAATAACAACCTTTCGCCTATATTAGGTCGAGATTGGATTAAATCTCTTGAAATTAAATGGAATGATATAAAGGAATTACAAATTGTAACTGAAGCTCCTAATTCAAAATTACTCAAAATTATAAATGAATTTAAAGACATGTTCTCAGAAAAATCTGGAAAAGCTGCACGTTTTACTGCTGAAATTACACTTCTAGATAATGCAACTGCTATATTTAAAAAAGCCCGCCCAGTACCCTATGCTTTGAAACCACTAGTGGAAAAAGAGCTTGAATGTTTAGAAAAAGAAGGTATTCTTAAAAGAGTTGATTATTCAGATTATGCTACACCGATAGTACCAGTTCGAAAATCAGATGGGAAAATGCGAATTTGTGCTGATTATTCCCAAACCTTAAACCCGCAGATTCAAGTACCCCAGTATCCTGTTCCCAGAATTGAAAATTTATTTTCAAAATTATCTAAAGGGAAGATATTTGCAAAACTGGACATAAGAACTGCATATTTAAGTATTCCAGTAACGGAATCCACATCTAAGTTGCTAACATTAAATACACATAAAGGTTTATTTCAGCCTCTTAGGCTTATGTATAGTATTAGTGCTGCACCAGCAATTTGGCAAAAGTACATTGATAAAGTTTTACATACGGCAGTTCAAGAAGATGATATCTGTATATTTTTTTATGACATTCTCATACCAGCAGAAAGTGAAGAACAATTACTAAAAAAACTAAGAAAGGTTTTTCAACTATTACAAGAAAATGGGTTACATTTAAACCTTAGCAAGTGCAAATTTTTGGTTAAAGAAGTGGATTACCTAGGCTATATAGTTTCAGCACAGGGAATCAAAGTCTCAGTCGAAGGTGAAAGCAATTTCTGATGTTCCAACGCCTCGTAATATTAAAGAACTTAAATCCTTTTTAGGCATGGTTACATTTTATGCTAAATTTTTCCACATCTAGCTACTGTTGCAGCACCCCTTTACAATCTAACAAGAAAGACTTCAAGATTTAAATGGTCAGAAGAAAGTGAAAGAAGTTTTATTGAAATTAAGGCAGAAATTGTATCAGACAGAATCCTTACACACTATGATCCTGAAAAACCAGTAATCTTAGCAGTGGATGCTGGACCTTTAGGACTGGGAGCTGTAATCTCACATAGCTTTGAAAATGGTTTAGAACGACCAATTGCTTTTGCTTCACGTTCATTAAATTCCAGTGAAAAGAACTATAGCCAAATTGATAAAGAAGCATTGGCAATTAAATGGGGTGTTGAAAAATTTCATTTTTATTTGATCGGTCGTAAATTCACATTATATACGGATCATCAACCTTTACTCTACATTTTCGGAAAGAAATCAAAACTTCCAGGACTGTGTGCAACACGCCTTTTACACTATGCATTATTTTTACAAAACTTCCAATTCGACATCCGTTACAGGAGGTCCGAAGAACAGGGAAATGCAGATTGCCTATCACGTTTGCCAATTTCTAGTGAACAGTTGATGTCTATTGATAGTGTAGAAGCCTTTCAGTTAGATCACATGTCAAGATTACCTTTAAATTCAAGACAAATTGCTCATGCTACTGCAAAAGATCCTGAATTACAACCAATTCCTGAAAAATTACGAACAGGCTTTTTTAAAGGTGCAAATGATCGAAATTTCACATTACAAAGTGGCTGCATTCTATATGGATTACGTGTTCATATTCCGAAACGATTTAGGGAAGCTATGTTACAGGAGTTACACAGAGGACATCTAGGTCTTGTCAAGATGAAAGCCTTTGCACGATCCTATATTTACTGGCCAAAAATTGATGATGACATTGAAAAATCATGCAAAGATTGTATTGAGTGTGCAAAACATAAGGGATCTTCACGTAAAAATGAAACACATTACTGGGAATATCCTGCGAAGCCATGGGAAAGAATACATATGGATTATGCTGTTTATGGAAGTAAGATTTATCTACTAACTAGCAGGCTTTGCCCGCTTCGCTGGTCACTAAATTTAAAGGAAACTCTTTTCTATATAGCTTTATAAAAATAAAATACTGAAATTGCTCAAAAGCTCGCTTCGGATCCCTGCTGCCTTCGGTAGCGATTTGGTCATCCGCTAAAACTCGGGCGCTTGTCCCTATTACCTGAGACAATGGTTTACCAATAGGCTTGCATTAAGTCCTTATTAGATAACAGTTTCGAAATAGATAGTATCGAAAAAAAAAAAAAAAATGAAGTATCCCCTTTATATTTGAATCCCAGTTACATATGAACAACACTATACGTGGTGCACATAATATTTGCTTTTACGTTATTTCCTATGTTTATTTTGTTTATCCCCGATCAACCATAAAAATGATAATTTCACGCTAAATATTATAATATGCTATGACCGGCTACGTCTGTTGCATGAGACAATTAATTTTTTGTGGTTATTAGTATTCATTGTTTGTAAGCATGATCATAGTACCGCCTTAATATAGCTTTCTTTGGCGACTTTTGAATTTTTGTCACCATTTTAGATTTTATCCCTTGTAAAAATAAGACTTAATACCTTGTAACAATATGCTATGAGCGCTATTTCTGACATATTTTAGACAACTACACTTTTAATGGTTATATATATTTCCCATTAAGCATATTTTTATTTTCATTTATTTATTTAAATATTGATGAAATTTGAACTTCAATTTGGTCTAGTGTTGTGCAGGCTGTATACTACACGTTTGTGTTTGTGAAAGAAAATTTATAAAATACATACATTAGTTAATTTTAAAAAATCTAATTGTCCGATCGATAAGCTGTTTAATCCGTTGGATTCACAAAAATTGCATCTTTCATTTGGTATCTTATTTGTAACGATACGACTGATATTTCTAATTTTTTTAATTTACTTTCCTCATTTTAAATACATGTAATTTTTATTGTTCACGTTTTTTTTTTTTTTTTTTTTTTTTTTTTTTTTTCCGTCGAAAAAATAATTTTTTTGGCAACAATTAAATTAAGGAATAAAATTAAATATTTTAAATAAATGTAATTTTTATTGTTCACGTTTTTTTTTTTTTTTTTTTTTTTTCTTTTTTTCTCTCCAAAAAAGAATAATTTTTTTTGGCAACAATTAAATTAAGGATTAAAATTAAATGGCCAATTTATCAGTTATTAGAAGGTTTTTATTTTAACATTTTAATTAATTAAAAGAAAACTAAAACAAAATTCGAAAATCCGGCTTCGAGGTGCATCAGGGGAGGTCATTACGAATCAACATGCAAATTTTTGTAGCTCAGCCATCAGCCGTTAGGAACACACCTAAACTTTATTGAATAGCAATAAAGTTCAAATTGACTCTAGAAAACGTTTGTATGGGAAATAGAAAAGGGCTGTTTTTAGGGTTTTCCCGGAAATTATTAGATTTTTTCTCGCCTTTTAAACCTTCCCTAGACCTCCACGAACATTTCAAGACTAAGATAAGATAAATCCGTTCAGCCGTTCTCGAGTTTTAGTGAGACTAACGAACAGCAATTCATTTTTATATATATAGATTATTATAGATTCTCATTCAAAGTGGCCAGAAATATTTATTGTTCCTAATATGAATACTACAACACTAATTAGTATATTGGATTCGTTATTTGCTAGATATGGATTTCCAGTTACAGTGGTGTCTGACAATCAAAAAACATTCATCTCAGAATCAGTACAACAATTCTTCAAGGGAAGAGGCATTCGTCATCTAACTTCTCCTCCTTATCATGCCGCTTCAAATGGTCAGGCTGAGAGACATGTGTTTAATCTTAAACAAGCTCTGCGATGTTTAAAAACATGCAATATACCAGAACAGGAAGCTCTCAACATTTTCCTGGCATCATACAGAAGGGCTCCTCATATCACTACAGGCTACAGCCCAGCATTTCTTTTTCTGAAACGAGAGATTAGAACCCAGTTAAACTTATCCAGACCTGATATTGTTAGTGAAGTCGAAGCTAAACAGCGGAAAAGAATTGCATTCTTTGATCATGTTTATGATGTGGGCCAAAGAGTCGCTGTACGAAATTATTCATCGCCTTATAACAAATGGGTTTTTGGTACCATCGTTTCTCAAGATGGGGAATTACAATATACAGTCGCTGTACAAAATCAACTATGGAGAAGACATAGTAACCAGATACGTCCTGTCAGTCAGAAGATTCCAGTGGATACTACTGTTATTCAAGCTCGTTTACCTACAAGTACTGATCAGCAAACTTCAGTAGTGCCAAATGAAACTCCTACTTCCACTGCTTCAAACAACCAGAATACACCTGCAGTTCCTCTAGCGGAAAGCCCAGCTAGACCTTGTTTGAGTGAAATTGACCAAAGCCCTGCCTCGAACCCTGTGACTGATGACCCTCCAAATCAGAGTCGCACTCTGCCTGTACAAGTTCCTTCTGATCAATCTTTAGCTGTCACTCGTCCTCGATGGCATATACGTCCACCTAAAAGACATCTTTAAGGGGGGAGGAATTTGGTATTTACTTATTGGGGACTTACAAACTTTCTATCCTCCGTGTACTTTACTCTTAATGTCTGAATCTGGTAACTATCTATCAGCAGTAAGCCGGTCGGTATGTTTATGTTCAATGTAGTATTGTCTTGTAATGTCTCTTAATACAGAAGCTATTAATTACATAATAAGTTGCGAGTATTCTTTAACTTATACAACATACAATACATTACAATGTGTGTGTGTGTCCGCATATGTGCTTGAAACAATTTTTAAGTATTTTTTTGTTTCACATGATAATAATTTGTTTGCATCGTTTGTCATCCTTTGGTAAAAAGAATTCACTGACATAATGTACTAACATTTTAATGTATGAAGTTCAAAATTTTGCACCGAAAGTAGTTGAAGAATGCAAATTACAAAGTGATTTTTAAATTATCTACTTGTATTACTGTATGTTTCGTTTTAAGTACATTTAATTCTTTTTTAAAATAACCCCATTAACCGAAATTGTAGACACTGTAATAATTGTATACATTGACATTTTTAATAACATAGTTTTCGTATTATATGCGTGTATTAAATACAAAAGAAAAGTAATCGGATATCTTCATTCGTATAGATGAGGACACTCCAATATATAGAAACTTTAATGTGCACTATAAATGCATAAAAAATGAAAACGTGTCCTGTTTTGTCTGATTTTTGCACATTTTCAATTTTGTATAAAAACGGAGTAGATTCTAATATGTATTACCAGTGGCCGTTGATATACACCCCCTTTATTTTTTATTGCAGTCTGGTATCTATAACAGTTATATAACAGCTTTTATTTAAATTACGAGAAAAAAAAACTAGCATATTAAAAAACGAGTCTTCATCGTTTGGGTCACAACAAGAACATTTTTCATTAACTATAAAAGTTTAAGGAACTTTAAATAATGTAATTGGTATACTGAAACATATAGAATAAAATATATATGTTAATAATATATTTAATATTCGGATGAAAGATAAGGAGTTAAAACATGTAAAGTCATGAGAAACTTTGAATGACCCCGTTGTGAAATAAAAGTTTCAGATATCTTTTCTAATAAAGGAAATATGCAGATCTTAACATATCTTGATAAAAAATAGGTTAAATAAGCCAAAACGGGGGAAAAAAATCTGTTGCTGAAAAATCCTTTTAGTGCTACTGTGCGTTAAATATGATGTGGGGTCATTAATTAATCTCTAAAAATGTGTAATTTTTGCGTACGCCCATTTTACACAGTGAAAAACTAAAAAACTCATTACTGAATAATAAATTTAACTTTAAACTTTGCCAAGAAAAATACTAAAAGAACTAGATTTAAAAAAAAAAAAGCGTTATGGCCAACAAATTATTTTAAAGTAAATTGTACTTTTTAGCATTGGTGATCAAAAGTACAATTTTCCGACCGCAATATAAAGGATTATTTATGCTTTTATTTTGCTTTTCATTTAGATAACGATAATTTTGGAATAATTAATGAAGTAGTTTAAACTCACCTATAAAAATGCGAATGGCAACATTTTTACTTATTTATTTAATTTTTAACTAAATATAGAAACTAGCATTTTGTGCAATTTACATCGGTGCCATATTGTACGTATTTTTAACATCATATTTCTTTTGTAAAAAATATCATCATGCTTGATATAATTAATCTATCAAAAAGAAGAAAAAAAACTATTAAATATTCTGGTTGCAAATATGGATGGATGGATGGATGGATGGCAGGTGTGATTTTATTAAATACTTTGGTCATTTAGATTGTTAAAGTTATTTTAAAATTTTCGTTATGTATTAGTTCCATAAAATGTTCATTTGTGACATGAAACCACTCTATATTTATGTATTTGCTTTTAATTTTTGTTTTAGCCCGTACTATGAAGCCTCGGCGTCCAGTAAACTATCGTGTGTGAGTGAGCGATTTTTTTTTACTTTACTTTACTTTACTTTATTTCATTTAGTAATTTTTCTTTAAAATTGCAACGTAAGAATATGTCACCAAATACTGAAATCAAAGGGAAATTTTATAAATTGATTATTTCGGCCGAATAATTATTTAGATCTCGGAGAATGAGTGGATTTGGTGATGCATGAACTGCGAGTTATTTTAATATTTTATGGCTCTTTTGATTGTATATTTTATGTATAACGAAACCTTGTGTTTAAAAAGAATTAAAAGGGACCTTTTTTCTGTTAATATATAAACACACACTCATCTATATTAATGAAGTAGTAACCTACATGTTGACATGGAAATTAAATTCTAATTATCTTGATCTTGATGAGTTTTCAAACTAAATAATGTGCATATTTCGAAAAACACTTGTATTGATATGTGAAACTCAATGCTTAGCGAAACATAGATGTTATTGGGTTGTTCGATAAATAATGTCGTTTTTTTCATGTTTTTCAAAGTGAATTTATTTATGTTAACAACAAACATTAATCAATGATATATTGACATTTTGTTGGATGACCTTTTACCATCTTTCGGTAAGTTGAAAAAATCCACGTTCGAAGAAGCCTTGGTTTTTAGAAGCAAAGGTTTTAAAAAACGACATTATTTATCGAACAACCCAATATATTCTCTAAAATACATGCATTTATGCATTTGAATAATAAATACTATTTTCTTTGTAATTTCTGCTTTATGAAGTTACGAATATATCCTTTTTAAACACATCTCTCATAGATCATATTATAATTCTTTCAAATGTTTGTGCGAAATCCTGCCGTGCTAATTGTATAATTCAATAACTATTTTGCATTCTTTTTTATTTACCAGCGACTTCTGGAACTGACTCCTCCAGAATGGCTGGAGAATACCATGATGCCTTTAACTGAGGTATGTATTAAAGCATAATGAAATTTGTTATCTTAAAAAAAATTCAAAGATTCACAAATTTTTAACAATGTCTGGTTAATTTTTTACAAAATTTAGTGTATACGTTTTGAATTAAAATTTGTATATTTCTCTTTTTTCTGTTTCATTTGAGAAACGTTAACAGTATTTCATGATACTGTATTTGTTGTGTTTATACTATTTAATATTATTATTATTATTATTATTAAAGTAATAATATTTTCAGTACTTATCTAAAACGCTTGTGAGTTGTTTCAGAAAGATCTCGTAAATGTCCTGTTGCAAAAAAGTTTTAATTACACCTAAATGTTACTACTTTTAATGAAAAACTTTAATAAGACATACAACCTTTTATTACTTCATGTTTTCTAACTGCCGAACTAGTTTCCTCTGGGGCGCCCCAGCTTGATCACCGGCATCTTGGTGTGTGAAGTCGCTCGAAACTGATGTTTCTGGTTTCTTTCCTCTTTTATAAATTATTCGCCATTGGCGGTTGAGTAATGCCCCATCGTTGCCATTGCAGCAATTTGAACTTGTTAAAATTTCTACGGACTCTCTTACTGTAGCGTAACTGTGGTTAAGGTCGTTGGCCAATTTTTTAACTTGATCAAATTTTATGTCTATTATTTCATTTTTGTTTACCTGGGTTAAAGCGGTTGTTATCTTTCCTGTAGTTATATCGTGATTATGTTCTTTAATTCGTGTTTTGATTTTTATTTATGTTTTTCCTATATAACACATTTCATTACCTTGTTTATTAGTATATGGTATTTTATATATTCCTGTGGTCTCTAAAGGATTTAGTTTATCTTTGTCACTTCTGATTAATTGGAAAATATTAGGGTTTGGCTTGACAGGTATGTTTATATTATGTTTTGCTGCTACTTTTTTGATTTTATTTGAAACTGCGCGATCATAAGGAATTGAAGTGGTGTATTTAAGTTGAGGTTTTTGAAAATTATTAATCTGATTTAAACTTTTTAATCTTTTTTTAAATAAGTTATCTATTGATTTATTTGAGTAACCTGCTTTTTGTGTAAATTGTTTAATATTTTTTATTTCGTTTTTTAGAATCTTAGGGTCTTTACAAATTGTTATTGCGCGATTTATATGGGCCTGTATTGCATTTATTTTATATTTAAAGGGGGTACTACTATTCTTATGGATAATTTCATTACTACTATTAGGTAATAGCCCAAACCCTGAATATAGCTACTAATTTTTTGTTAAATGAAAATTACTTCACCTTTAATAAAAATTTTTATAAACAAGTCAAGGGAGTCCCAATGGGATCTCCCATTTCGGGCTTCTTGGCTGAGTATAAATTACGTAAAATTGAAAATAATTTTGATGAAAAACTTAAAGAAATTTTTTTTTATTGGTTTCGTTATGTTGATGACGTTTTTGCAATAATAGACCAAAAAACTGACCCTACAGAAGTTTTAAACACTCTAAATCAAATAGACCCGGACATAAAATTCACCCTTGAAGAGGAAAATAATAGTCAATTAAACTTTTTAGACGTTACCATCAACCGCCACAATAATAAAATAACCACCCAAGTTTACAGAAAACCTAATAGTAGTAATGAAATTATCCATAAGAATAGTAGTACCCCCTTTAAATATAAAATAAATGCAATACAGGCCCATATAAATCGCGCAATAACAATTTGTAAAGACCCTAAAATTCTAAAAAACGAAATAAAAAATATTAAACAATTTACACAAAAAGCAGGTTACTCAAATAAATTAATAGATAACTTATTTTAAAAAAGATTAAAAAGTTTAAATCAGATTAATAATTTTCAAAAACCTCAACTTAAATACACCACTTCAATTCCTTATGATCGCGCATTTTCAAATAAAATCAAAAAAAGTAGCAGCAAAACATAATATAAACATACCTGTCAAGCCAAACCCTAATATTTTCCAATTAATCAGAAGTGACAAAGATAAACTAAATCCTTTAGAGACCGCAGGAATATATAAAATACCATATACTAATAAACAAGGTAATGAAATGTGTTATATAGGAAAAATAAAAATAAAAACACGAATTAAAGAACATAACCACGATATAACTACAGGAAAGATAACAACCGCTTTAACCCAGGTAAACAAAAACGAAATAATAGACATAAAATTTGATCAAGTTAAAAAGTTGGCCAACCACCATAACCACAGTTACGCTACAGTAAGAGAGTCCGTAGAAATTTTAACAAGTTCAAATTGCTGCAATGGCAACGATGGGGCATTATTACTCAACCGCCAATGGCGAAGAATCTATAAAAGAGGAAAGAAACCAGAAACATCAGTTTCGAGCGACTTCACACACCAAGATGCCGGTGATCAAGCTGGGGCGCCCCAGAGGAAACTAGTTCGGCAGTTAGAAAACATGAAGCAATAAAAGGTTGTATGTCTTATTAAAGTTTTTAATTAAATCAACTTCATGGTTATAAATTATTTTAATGTATTTAATGTTACTACTTTTGTTAGGATATGTGGAACATTTCTACGTTTTAGAAAGTAATCTAAAAGCAACATATTGAAACCTTTTTGAATGTTTTCTACAATAGTCACATTATTTCTATTTTTACTAAGTATTACATTTCCTATACGTATACACTAAGCGACCAAAAAAAAAAAAAAACTGTTTTCCATTTTGCTTCTGTAACTGCTAATTTTGTTTCAAAAGTAAATTTTTGAACAGACTTTATTACGTTGTGTTCCGTGTGCAATTTAGGATTGTGCCAAGTGTTAAAAACAAGTTGCAAATGTTCGGAAAATTGTAATTTCAAAAAATTAAATCCCACAAAGAATATCGCAGACTTTCTTCTTTGTTAGACCTGAAAATTGTCCTAATCTCAATCCGCTCGAAAATGTTTAGTCTATAAAAGAGGGTGTGGATTAGAAATTTGTAGCCTACAACTTTGCAAGAATTAGACGAAAATATTTGATATTTAGCCCAGTGAAATTTCTGAGTTTCATGTTAAAAAAACTGTAAAATACAATGACATTGCGCATTAAAGCAGTAGTTCCATATAAAGGCGGAATACAATCCAGAATACAAATTTTTATTAAATAATTGTTCAGATCTAACAAATAAATAGTTTTATTTCATATATTAAAATATACGTGTTTATTTCCTATAATAAATCCTGATAGAGTACAAAGTATATGTTTATTATATTATGTTTAAAAAGAAAATTTTGTGTAGATTTTTATTAAATACTTAATAGAGTGTAATAAAACGAATTATTAAATCGAAAATGTACATAGGTATCATGTTATGACTTCCGTATTATACAAACATAACAATTTTATCTGTTGCAATTTTTAAATTATTACAAACCCAAAAGGTATAAGTCAATTTTTATGCAGTGCGTCTTTTTTTTTTTTTTGTCGCTTAGTGTATATATATTTCTTATGGGGCTGTTTAATGTATTTCAGTGTGTCAATACATAAATAATACATAAAGAAATTTTTTTATGATATTTATATTAGATTAAATATGCAATAATTATCTGAGTATTAAATTTTCAATGTACAAGAAACTAATTAAGTTAGTGTACTCAAAATTTCCTTTTATTTTTTTCTACCAAATATAAAGAATACAAAATTGTATAAAGTTTCATTTTTAGAAATATTTATTTAAGAGATATGAAAAAAATTTTGACGGAAATCAAATTATGCTATGTTTTTGTTAATCAACAAAATGCAAATTATAATTTAAAGACTTACACCGATTGGACTGTAAAAAATATATAGTTTTTCATAAGTTTATAATCATATTTTATTTCTTAAAAATATTTACTTAAATATTTCTCAGTCATTTTATTCTATTTTATTTTTCGCAACAGGGAATGGATCCTGATGATGGCCATCTGGACGGAACTTACATGGTATGATTTTAAATTTATTTCTTAAAGAATTTAACAACTATACATAAATTCCTTAATTTTTTAAAATATTTAAACTTTCAATTAAATAATAAACTTGAAAATTAATGATACCCAGAAATTTTTATTTTATAAATATTTCATTTATATGCAAGTAATAAAATTCTGTTACCACAAAAGTTTTATAACTTTTACACTAGTAATCAATTTGTAATTTTTTCAATAATATTTCGTGTTGATCAGCCAATATACATCATATAACATATTGAATATGAACAAAGTTTTACACATACTTATTCAAGTATTAAAAAATATTCAAAGAAAAAACAAATATATAATTTTATATTTTATATGATGTAATTGATTGACGGGACTCAAACTGAGGATGAAATTTGCTGAGATAATATTATAAAATGCAATTAAATAAGAAAAAATAAGTTTAAATCAAAATTAGAAAAAAAAAAAAAAAAAAAAAAAAAAGTAGCTTTGAAAAAACACCCATTTTTCGACTTCATATTAGGCACAAGACTTCGGAAATAAAATTTTACAAAGATTACATAAGTTATATATAGATTTTATTTTATTTTTATTTTATTATCTTTTTTTATGTAAAATCATATGTCTTTTTTATAGTTTTAATTTAAATTGTATTAATTCAAATCTATTTAACTTTGTTCATATTCTATTAACTTACAAGTAAAATATATCACTTTGGTCCAACATATGACTCGTACACTCTGCACAGTAGACAAGAAAGTGCAATATGATAATTTCGGAAAAAAAAAATGCATGAATCAACAGATAACTTTCATCTTCATAAGATTTGGTTTTTTTTTTTTTTTTTTTTTGGTTTTATTACAGTTTTAATTCAATTTTTGAAATACATGATGACTGAAATATTTTGTAAATTAAGTATTAATTTATTGTAAAATTTGTCTTTAAAAATGATCTACTTTCCTTAAATCATACTTATTAAAAATTATACAGATATGTAGTTATTTTTCTTCTGTTTGGTTATTCTGCACTGCATTTAAATTTTTCTAAATTCAAATAGCTTGAGTTATTTTCAGGAAATCACGAAATAAGGGTATAAAAAATACATTGTACCTCATTTATACTGTTCAATGTAGCTTTAAATTCAAAGGCAACAACGAGTTCGAAAAATAAAAATATATTCGGGCTTACCCAGTTATTAATATTCTATAAATTGACAATAGACATAACAAAATTAACAAAAATTGGTCTTGAAATTTCATGTCATTAGCAAAGATTTTGCATTAAATTTATTTTTTCTCGTAAATTAAGCACATACACATAACAATACTCTAGTTCAATATTACATGGATTTTTTTTTTTTTTTTTTCAAATTTAGACTGATGCATGGGGCGATTCTAGATCATCACAAGCAAGGGTTTCGGACTATTTGTGTATGAGGTACATTGGCATGCATGTTCCGCCCAGTCAGAGTGATGGTTCAGGGTCGTCCTAATGGAGCCGGAATGCAACTATGGATTCGGATGATGTGCCTCCGCCTCCTCCAAAAAGACGCAAGGTTCCAGACATTTTAATGGGAATAGATACTAGCAACATCTTACGTAAGTAACTAATGAGTTATTTTTATTTCCTTCATTGAAGACATTATTTTTATTTATTTATTTATTTATTTATTTATTTATTTATTTATTTTTTCAGTAAGGTTTGCAGCTTAAAATGTATCAAATGCTAAGTAACCGTTACATTTTCGATTAAATAAATTTATATTTAAAAGCAAAATTATTGTTATCTGAAGTCTTAATATTGTCTTTAAAATATACCAAAATGCTTTTTAAAGAAAACCTTATTATAGAGATTTTATTTTGTAAGTTTAGCTGTCATTTCTTAAATTATTCAAAATAATTACATATGTACGTCCGTCCGTACATTTAATTTATGGGGAGGACAAACCAGCATATTAAACGATAAAGAATCTTCTGCATTTGGGTCCAAATAAGAACTTTTTTCAGTAACTACCAATGTTTTTAAGAAATGTTAAATTATGTAATTTACATACTGAAACATATAGACTAAAATATATACGATAATAGTATATTTAATTTTCGGTTTTTTTTTTTTTTTTTTTTTTTTTTTTGGGGGGGGGGAGAGAGAGATTTGTAATTTTTGCGTATTTGTTGTTTATTCAGTTTAAAAAAACTATAAACTTCTTTCCTCAGAATTTTATATATTTATTTTATTTTCCATTTAGGTAAGAGCAATTCTGGAAAAATTAATATTGTAGGTGTTAGGAAAAAGCGTCCCCCACGAAACTTCCCCAGGTGAAACGTCCCCTGGTATAAACATATTTAAAATGCAAAAGAGCAATTAGTTTTCTTTTTTTCTTTTGCCTTTTTGTTTTTAATTAAATATTCAACAGAAACTGGCATAGTAAATAATTTGTTAGTTATTTTAGAATTTCCGTTATGTATTATTTACATGAAATGTTCGTTTGACATGAAACTACTCTATATTTATGCAATTATCTTAAATTTTTGTTTTAGCACCTACTCAAAAGTTCCGTCCCAGGCGGCCTATCAACTATCGTGTGTAAGTTTTATTTATTTATTTACTTTTTATTGTAATTTTTCGTTAAAACTACAGCCTAAGAATATTACATTTAATACAGAAATCACATGTAATGTAATGACCTTTAAAATTACTAACAGTTGAATGTTAATTGAATAAAAATATTAAAATAATTGTCATCTAAGTTAATCTAAAAGCTAAGTTAATCTCTCGTCTGGAAGTTAGTTAAAAATCGATTACAAGATTTGTACTGGGCAAACAAACATGAAAGAAAGCGAATTAATAAAATCATGGTAATAAATCATCCACATGCAAATTGTGTATTACTATGCATTATAAAAATGAATTGTTAATACTAAGCAATATGCATATTTTATATTCACAATATATTTTGTTATTAAAACAAATCTCGTAGTCGTATTGTTATTCACGTACTTGTTGTTGTTTTATATAACATTATCTTCTAAATCATTTAGTAAAATAGTTCGAAGAATTATATCCAGTAAAAAAGATGCATTTGAGTTATAGTATTCAGTACTGCAATTGTTTTGTCGAAGAAGCAAATACTGTCTTCTACCTCCAAGTGCTCCGTTCTTCGGACTAACAAAAGCTGCATATTTCATCCTTATGAATTAGACGACAAATGATTTAGAAGCAGCACCGCCCTTCGCAAGAAAATCTCAACAAATAACACAACAATCTATCTAGAAACCTACATAAAACAGTTCTTTCAGTCAATTTATATTTTAAAACCTACTTATAGTCAATGTGGAACCTCATCATTTTCATTGTTGTCCGAAACCCTCGAAAGTATATTCAGTGCTTGTTTTCAAAATGACCTTAATGTTATTGATACTAAAACGTAATTCATGTCTCTCCGCCTTAGACAATTGTTTAGGTGTCATAAATAAAATCCCTTAGTGCAGGGATCGCTCCTAACATTTGATCCATATTTTATTTTTAAGATTAATGCCAATAAGTTTTTCTTGGATGTTTTAATGCTAAAGCATATGTAAATAGTATATAAAAATGTTTTAATTTAAAATAGGGGTGAAAATGTAATAAAATCAGTGTAAAATTTTAGGAACTGTGTGAAACCTGCTGAAAATGACATCAGGGTATTTACTGTCGGCAGCAATATTCAATTTCCCTGTTTGTGGCCTCTAACGGGTGTACCTTTTTGTCTTTAGACATTTTAAAACTTCATAAAAGTTAAAGGAATAACTGCACTTTCAGTCAATGATAATTACATGAGGAAAAACATCGCCAATATGCTTCATCCATGAAGTCAGCATCGCATTTTAAATTTTCTGTATGCCCAATTAGGAAGGGAAAATAAGTAATAAACTGTGTTAATTGTAAAACCTTGTAATTTTATACGACTCTGATTTTTATATTTCTCGTTAAGCTTTCATGCAGTGCTCACTGTAGACTAAAAAATTTAAGTTTTTTTTTTTTTTTTTTTTTTTTTTCTAGACTAATAAAACATCCCACTTTACGAGAAAAACATTTTCGCAAACCGCATAGAATTTTATTATTTCCTTCAATTTTTATGAATTTTTAAAAGGTCTACAGACTTATTAGACACACAGTACATTGAAAATCTCCGGAATTGAATTTTCCTATGTCAATATAACAGATTTTTTTTTTTTTTTTTTTTTTTTTTGCAGAAACCAGCTATTTTTAATGGACGCAGAATTTTGAGATTATTCTGAACAAATGTAAGATGACAATCTTTGGACACTTATTCCTAACCGCGGCTCAGTGCAACATCTCATCATGTTTATCCACAAGTGATTACAACATGCATCTCTATACTTCACGAATTAAAACTTATTTCCTTTCAACGCCATATTCATCTCTGAAAGATCTTTAAGATTACAAATTGGCTTACAGTCTTGCAAGGAAAGGCTGCAGTCAAACGAGCCTTTTTTAAGAACTTGCTTAGAAGTTTTCTTTCAAAAATAAAATAAATAAATAAATAAAGATGGATTGTATAAGGGTATTAAACAGAATCTATCTTTAATCCTTTCGCAAAGCAGAAAATTCTGTACCCTTCTTTTCTGCTTTTCCAGCGACCATCATTATTCAACAATAATAAAATAGGATCATATCGGCTGAACGAAAATTCACAGAAAAAAAAAAAATTATATATATATATATATATATATATATATATATATATATATATATATATATATATATATATATATATATATAAATTCCATGCTTTTTAATACAGCTTAGTTAAAACCGCATAGAGGCTACAGTCCGTACTTTACGAATAATATATATATATATATGTTACTCAAAATTTTCACCAATATATCTCGTTGTAACAGCAGTATCCTCTCGCATTTTGAATATATGTGTCAGTTTAAATGATATTCCGAATACTGAAACTTTTTAAAGAGAATTTCCGATGTGCAACATCTTACTGTTACTCGGATGAAGTACGCTGGTCACATTGATCATTTATAGTCTTTCTCAGGTTTCTGAATACAAGGTGCCACTGTAAAAAATGATTTTACCATTTAAAGCACCGCCTGATGAAGAAAATTAAATTATTTTTTTAATAAATGTTTTTTTATCTCAAAAATGACATCTCTTTTCATATATTTCAGGGAAAATCGTTTAATGCTTGGTCAATACTTTTTGAATAATATATATGTATTTATTTTTTCAGAGATTTTTTATCACCTGGTATATATTTACGCACTACATAAGAAACATAAAATGCTTAAATTAACTTGATATTTTTTAAGAGATATTTTGAAACTAGATTCTTTATAATTTATATGAGAATAATTTATCTTTTAGATAAGTTTTTTTATACACGTCTAAGAGAACTTCTATGCCATATTCTATATAAAACCTATCCTACTTATAGTAATATAAACAATATTACTACCATGCAAAGTGAGAAATTTCCGCATACCATTTTTTATTTTTTTTATTTGGAGTATTCCAATTACTCACTATCTGAAAATCTGAGAATAATTAAAAGAATGATTGCCTTAAGAAAATCTTGATGAAAGATTACTAAAACAGTGCCACACTTTTTCTGCATACCGAACTGAACATACATTGCAAGATAAATATTCTGCTTAAGTATATTTTAAATTAAGATAAATGCAGTCACATACGCACATATGCTTGTAGATCAGTATTAAACGTATGTAGATCAATGTTAAACGTATGTGAAATTTCATGGAATGAGCTTTCTATATGTTTTCAAATTGAACAACATGTATATTTGAAAACACTGATATAGACGTACGAGACTCAACGGTTACCGAAACATAGATATTATGTTCCATAAAATACATGCATTTATGCATATTAATATTAAATATTGTTTTAGTATATTTTTTCATTCCGAAGTTATCAATATATTATTTTTAAACACCTCTAGCGCATTTAATAATTTTTTAAATGTATTTGTGAGAAACCCACTCGTGCTAATTGCATAAATTCAATAAATATTTTGCATTTCTTTTTATTTACCAGAGTTTGATGGAACTGACACCGCCGCCCTGGATGGAACACTCTTTATTACCACTGACTGAAGTATGTATGAAATCTTAGTGAAATTTGTTATCTTCAAAAATCTAATTTTTACATATTTTACCAATTAAATTTTATATATTCGAATGTTTACGTTTTGAATTTAAAGATTATTTATTTCTTTTATTTCTGTTGTATTTGAGAAACGTTAATAGTATTTCATGACACTGTATTTCTCGCGTTTATACTGTTCTTTATTATTATTATTATTATTGTAGTAATTTTTCTGCCGCCTAATTAAAACGTTTGTAAGCTGATTTTCTGAAACATTTCAGAAATATCCTTCTGTTACAAAAGTTTTAATTTCACCTATCTGATACTACTTATGTTATGATGTAGAACATATATACGTTTTGTAAACTAATCTAAAAGCAATAAATTGAAACATTTTGAATATTTCTACAATATTTCAATGTTTACAAAGTATTACATTTCATATATACATATACACATGTATTCGTCAGGCGACTGTTTAAAGTAAATCAGCTTGTAATTACATAAAAAATACATAAATTTTTTTTAAGGTATTAATCAGATTAAATATGCAATAATTATCCACACATCAAATTTCCAATGAAAGAGAAACTTATTTCAAACTTTATGAAAGGTAGTGTACTCCAAATTTTATTTTTTCCACCAAGTATAAAACATAAATACTTATAAGAAGATTCATTTTTAAAAATATTTAATTAATAGTTATGAACAACATTTAAGCAAAAATGAAATTCAGTTGTGTTTTATAGGTCATCAAAGTGCACAGTAATGAATTTGAAATTTTTTTTCCCGCTAAGACTGTTTAAAAGCAAAAACAAAATCATCATAAGTTTATCGTCATATTTTATTTCTTAATATTTATTTAAATAATGATTTTCGGTCCTTTTTAATTGTGCATTTATTTTACCTTTTTCTCCGCAGAAGAGCACACAAACTGACGTTCAAAGGCCGCATCTCTGGAGGTATGCATTCGAAGTTTATTTTGTAAAGAATCTGACAATTATACTTAAATTCCATAATTTCTTTTTATGTTATTTATTTAAACTTTTAATTAAATAATAAATATAATTGAAAATTAATGTTTCCTAGGGATTATATATTTCATAAATATTTCTTTACCTGTAAGTTATAAAATTACCATAAAAGGTTTATAACCTTTACAATAGTAGTGTCATCCCATGTCAATTCAACCACACCATGACACCCATAGTCTCAGATTTTGATGAAACTTAGAGTGTTTGTTTCTTTTATGGGTTTAAATAAGGAAAAAAATATTTTTGTTTTATCTTAAATGGTTTAGGTTTCACAGCTAGTTAAAGATTTGGGCATTTCATGTTATTTTTCGATCAGGCGGAAGAATTGCAATCTGTTCTTTTATAAAGAATAATTTTTGTCTGCCTTATTTACCAACCAATGTTGATGAAATTTTTATGAGTATGCTTTAATATATAAGGAATACAGAAAAAAATAAATTAAACTAGCAAGTATTTGCACATGGCCAGGAAAAATTCCTGAAATATTATTTAATTTTTTTTTTTTTTTTTTTTTTTTTTTAATGAAATACAGAGTTCCACTCCAAATGGAATATCATCATGAGGGAAAAGGATAATCAATTTTTTTTATTATTATTATTCTTGCTCTAAAGGTTGTATTCTACAACATGAAAAAATAAAATAAATGGCTTTTTGCATCCTTCATTATTTTTTCTGACTTCAAAATTAAAATTTCCAATTCCCTCATTTTCTTAAAATCACTAATTTAGAAGTTCCAATTTTAGTAAAATTATACAAAAATTTGAACCAAAATGTTATTTAATAAGTACAAATTTTTAATAAACATCATAAAATACAAGAATTTTCAGAAATTGTTTTGAGTTTAAAAAAAAAAAAAAAAAGAAAAAAAAAAAAAAAAATTCGTCAGGAAAACAAAGAACGCACGAGTACTGATCCGAAAGCAGCAATACAGGAAATGTTATTTGTCAACTAATTTCAGTTTAAAAGATCTTATATATATATATATATATATATATATATATATATTCATACACAATTTGTTGGTTTTGCAATGATTTATACTTTTTCAAAAACGCACTTTAGTGATGAAGACAAATAATTTTTAATTCACTACTTAATTTTGTCTTCAAATTTAAGAGAGTTAAATCAGTTTCAAATAGTTTATCAAGAGTTTGCAAAGTTTTGTTCCTAACATGGTATAACAAATGACAATCACTTTGAGTCATTTCCCCCACACTCCACTTCTCCATTTTTATAATATACTATAACATTCAAAAAATAATTAACAATAATTCTTTTCAAAATAGTATAGCCTCAATAAAGCATGTTACACATGCAATAGCTTGTGACTGACTAATTACAAAATGCCAAGTTTTGTCTCTGCTACTGAGCAAGCTCACTTCTTTAAACATGTCAAACAAGATTTGACTTATTCAGACATCTAATCATGTACAGTCGGTCAAAAAAAAAAACACCCCCACCTATCTCATTAGCTAATTACCGCAGAAACATGCAGTAGGCACCAATCGCCAGGAATTTGTCTACTTTTATTGTATGTAGGAAAAAATGACATTGGGGGTCGTCTACATATTAAAAATGGGTCCAAATTCGAATGTTAACCCACTAATTTGACGACAGAAAACTATTCTAAAGCATCAAAATAGCCTAGATACAAATTTGCAAGAAGATACCAACATTAGTTCCTGAGATATTTAAGGTTTTTCTTTAGGGGGTTATCTCCAAGTTTATTTTTTTTTCTTTAAGGTCAAATTCAACGGATTTATTATAGCTCTCTTCTATTATTCAATGCGTTTCATTCATCTATAAATCTCTAAATAGATAAAAAGGAATATAATTTCAATGAGCATATTGATGGGGAAATTTCGAACTATAAAAAATATTCTGTCCAAAAAGGTTAACACAGGAGGATCTGATAACACCTGTGTGTGTGAAGGGGGGGGTGCACCGGGATTCAAAATGGATGTTTTATTATCGCATTTTCAGAAGTTTTTTATTGAAATTAGATTTGTCATCATGCTCTTTTCCTCATAGATATCAGACTATAAACCAACGTGTCTCAAGTTTATTGAAGTGTATGGGTGCGCATGTTTGTTAGTGAGAGTTTATTTATTCTCATGACAAGTGTTATTTGAATTCAAAATGAGACATTTCTGTAAAAATAAAATAATGTAAGGTAAAATTTAAAGAAGCAAAATTATTTTAAACACTGAATGACATTCTTGTGAAAGTTGCCGACATATTTGCATGTAGTATGTAATTCGTGAAATCATTAGCAGGTTCTAGTCGACGAATTCATCCTCCTCTTATATAAAACCAATAAACCAACGTGATTTGATTTATATATTTCTTTTCGGGATCTTAGAAACGGCTTTAAAGATGTTGATGCAAATTTGGAGTAAGGAGTCTTTTTAGTGTTTAAAAACGATTGGACATATTCTCATCTTCTGAAAAATTAGTGTTCGCTGTTAACCATTTATTGCCCATTGTGTCACATCGCAGAAATTAAGTTTACTCTAAAATTGATAAAATGATTTTCAAAAAAGTTTTGAGTTACATGTTTTTCGGGATGCTTGGACTTACCCTCATCTTCGGAAAAAATTGCGTTACTTGTTAATCCATTATTAGCCAATAGCAACATATGGTAGAAATTGGGTTTACTCGAAAATGATTATAGGGATTTTGATGAAAGTTTGGGGTTAAGTGTTTTCGGGATATTAGACTTACCACCATCTTCAGAAAAATTTGCGTCCGCTGTTAACCCTTTATCGGCCAATGTCAACAAATGAAATAAATCGGGTTTATTTGGAAACTGACTTAAGGATTTTGATGAAAGTTTTGCTTTAAGTGCTTTTGGGGATGCTTAAAAGAATAGAATTATCCCCACCGTCATAAAAATTCGTTGTCGCTCTTAACCCTTTAAAGGCTAGTTGCAGCGTATCTCAGAAATTGGCTTTACACTTACATCGACTAAGCGATTTTTATGAAAGTTTGGAATCAGGATTTTTTCTTTAGAAAAAACGATTGGATTTCATCTTCTGATAAATTAGCGTTTACAGTTAACCCTTTAACGTCCTATTGCAACACATAGCAGAAGTTGGGTTTACTCGAAAATGATTGTAGGGATTTTGATGAAAGTTTGTGGTTACGTGTTTTCGGAATATTAGACTTACCATCTGCAGAATTATTTGCATTGGCTGTTAACCCCTTATCTGCCAATGGCAACAAATGAAATAAATTGGGTACATTCGGAAACTGATATAAGGATTTTGATGTAAGTTTTGAGGTAAGTGCTTTCGGGGGTGCTTAAACGAAGAAATTATCCTCAATGTCCTAAATATTCCTTGTCGTTATTAATCATTTAAAGGCCAAATGCAACGTATGTCAGAAATTGGCTTTATACGGAAATGGAGAAAACGATTTTTGGGAAAGATTGCAGTTAGGGCTTTTTGATGAGACAAAACGGTTGGATCGCTTCTTCAGACAAATTAGCCTTCACAGTTAACCCGTTACTGACCACAAGGTATCCGAAACTTGTTATACATGCGCCACTGTCCATAGCAAAAACTATATTGTAAATATTTGCTATACAAAGTTTTAGTTACAAAAATAATAAATATGTAATTAAATAACCCTTTGTAAATGCTAATGAACACTATTAATGCATATAAAAAGAAATATTGTCCGGTTTCCTCGGAATTTTGCACATTTTCAATTTTGTATAAAACACGGGGTCACGATTCTAATATGTATTACCAATAGACGTTAATATAACTTTTATTTTAAAGTCTTGTATCTGTAATAGTTATATAACAGCATTTATTTAAATTATGAGGGAAAATATATATCGTATTAAAAGACTAATAATCTTCAGCATTTATGTCTGAAAAAGAACTTTTTTCATTAACTACTCAAGTTTAAGGAACATTAATTTTCGCTATTGGCAAACTGAAGCATATATATATATATAATAAATGTTAATAATATATTTAATCTTTGGATGTTAGAGAGGGATTTAAAGCATATAAAGTCATGGGAAACTTTAAATGACCCCATTGAGAAAGAAATGTTTTAAAGATAATTTCAAATAAAGCAAATATGCAGATCTTAGGATCTCTTAACAAAAAATATGTGAGGTTTAACCATAACAGCGAAGAAAAAAAAAATCTATAGCTGAAGAATCCTTTAAAGACGAATGTGACGTTAAATACGATGTTGGGTCATTAATTAATCCTAAAAATATATTTTTTGCTTACACGTTGTTTACAACGTCAAAAACCTAAAAAACGCATTACTCAGTAATAAATTAAACTTTAAACTCTGACAAGAAAATACTAAAAGCACTACATTTTTTTAATATCATTATGGCAAATGAATGATTTTAAAGTACATTATACTTTTAAGAATAGCTAACAAATGGGGATTTTTCTGACTGTAAAACAAGGTATTTTATGATCTTATTTTGTTTTTCCTTTAAGTAGCGATAATTTTGCAATAAGTAATGAAGTAGTTTAAACTCACCTATAAAAAAGTGTGAAAACGCAACATTTTTCTTTTCTTTTTTTTTTTTTTTTTTTTTTTTTTTTTTTTAATTCAATATTTCAGAGATTGTCATTATCTACAATTTACATCGATACCAACTTGTGTGTACTTTTAATAGCACTGTTCCTTCGCCAAAAAAATGCAGCATGTTTGATAGAAGGAAACTGCTGAAAAGAAAAATAATCTATTAAAATTTTCTGGTAAAAAATAAATAAAAAATAAAAAAAAAAGTTGGCAGGTGTGAATTTATTACCCACCTTGCATTCGATTATTAAAGTTATTTTAAAATTTCTGTTGCATATTATTTGCATGAAATACTCATTTGTGATCTTATCTTTATGCAGCTATTTTTAATTTTTATTTTAGCTTCAAAGCAGAGATTGCGCCCGAGACGGCAGGTAAACTACCGTGTGTAATTTTTTTTTTTTTTTTTTTAATTGTTATTTTGATATTTTTCGTTAAACTTGAAACATAAGAATATTCAACTGCAGAAGTTGGTTAAATTTTATAAAATAAACGAATAACATTTAAAATATTAAGAAATGTGTGATTGAAATTTATAATTGAATTTATTTTTGATTGAATAAGCATTTGGATCACAGAGAATAGGTGGATTTGGTGATGCATGACCTGGAATTAATATTTTATGACTTTTTTGGTTGTGTATTTCATATATAATGAAATCCCATATTTTAACAGTAATTAAAAGGGACCTTTTTTCCTGTATGTATGTGTATATATATATATATATATATATATATATATATTAGACTATATTAATGAACCATCAACCTGAGATGGATATGTGTTGAGATGGAAATTAAATTCAAACTATTTTGATGGGTAATTTTTCATGCAGTGTATGTAATAGTACTTAAAAAAAAAAAAAAAAAAAAAAAAAAAAAAAAAGTCATTTATATCGGGTGGATCATACACATATAAAATTTATAATATATATATATATATATATATGTCATAAGTATTGTAATATTTTTTCCCTTAATATTTACTTATATCACACTGAATAAAATATTGATGTAATTACTCTGAAAACCTAAAAATTGTACTGTTATAATAGGGTTAATAAATTTGTTAAATTTGCATAAAAGTATAATCTGATATTGTCATAATATCAAAATTAAATATTTTCCGATAATCATTAAAAATAATTAATTTGTTTTTGTATAATGCTTTTATTAAGATATTACCCCTTTAAAATTTATATATTTGTCATTAGTTTATTCTTTCACAAAGGGGTTTGTGGGAATAATCAATTTCTTTATATATTGTAAAAGATAGTTGAAAATATATTCATTTTTGTTTTTCTTAGATGTGTATTTTTTTTTTATTTATTTATTATTTTTTTTTTTCACAAATGATAGTACTTTCCAAAGAACCTATATCCTACTTCAAAATTGCACTTTTTCCTTTACGAATTCTTGCAATTTAAAATCATCAATACCTAAATATATTAGTCAAAACTTGTGGTTTTATGTATTATAACTTATAAATGTTTTTGATTGATTTATTTAATAATAAAACATAATTTTCGTTTAAAGCCTTATAGTTTACAAAATATATAGGGAAATAATGGGCAAATTTATTGACAAAATTAAAATTATAAAAGTAAATGAATAACCGTACTTAAAATTGTTAGATGTATCTTTGCACATGAAGATACACTATGCAAATCAGTTCACGAAACAATATATATGTGTGTGAGTGTGTAGTTTTTTTTTATTTAAGTATCGAAAAAAGAGTATCATAATTTAAGTAAATCTTTATTTAAAATAAAGTAGATGATGTAGATCCTTCTATCAAGCTAAGAAAAAATCAAGATAATGGTTTTTCTATTGAAAAAAAAATAAATGAATTCAGGGTTTTTTAAGCGAATAAATAGGGTTTGTAATTATGTAGCTAAAAGTTTTTTCTAACTGCACTTTCGTTCAAAATTTTAGATAATTTTTTTTTCTCGTAAAATATATTTCGCCTCTTTCAAAAATGTTTATGTTCGAGTATATAAATTTGTATACTTAGTATTAGGATGTAAGATTATTAAACTTTTATTTAATAACATATTTCATATTTTAGAATTCTTCTAACTGAATTACAATCTCAGTTGACTTTCTTCAAAGAAGCCAGATAATATTATTGTATTTTCAGGATCAGTATCGAACTTGGTTTGTTCAATTTTTTAAACTAGAACAGAAATTCATAAATTAATCCTTTTAAAGTAGCTATATTTAATAGAACAAGTGCATGTGTTTTTAATACGATAAAGTAATGTCTAATTAAAAAAAAAAAAAAAAAAATTGGTTTCGAAACTATGAAATTTTAAAGTCTAGAAATCTTAAAGTTCATTTGAGTATCCAATAAATATATAAATTTCATTTATAGCATTTTTATGTCGCTCATAGTATTTTTATGTCTTCCAAATTACTGTAGTTGCGACAGCAATTCTAGTTACAAAGTTATTTTTCATGGAAAATGCAATAACAGGGAAATATCCCGTATAGCTAAAAGCTGACCTATGTTTTAATACCACTTTTTTTTTTTTTTTTTTTTTTTTTTTTTTTTTTTTTTAATTGCGTTTTTCCTACTACTTCATCAGGGAAAAAGCATTGCAAACGATTCTGAAAGTTTAGTGCATAAAAAAGGTGTTGAAATAAAGAACCAGCAAATGCCCAGAAATAGGCTTAACAAAAATAAACAATGATTCTGTTTAAATGTTATCTCAACTTCTTCTAAAAATATAGAAATAACATGACGATACTTTTAAAAGTAAAACATTATTTCATCGTATATATATATAAGTAATTAGATACAATAATCTAAATGATAATTTGATTAAAATAATGTAGAATACAAATTGTACCATTACATTACGCAAAGTAGATGAACAAATGCTTATTCTACATGCGTCAAGTAATAATGTGCACTCAGTAAAACATTTTTTATTTTTCTTAAACAATAAATAAATAAAAAATAAATATTTAAGCATATATTTAAAAAACAAATATCGACTGAGATGTAAAATAAAAAAAAGCTTCAAAGTAATTTATTACAATATCACACACAAAATGTGAACTTTTTCACTTTTTTCTGAACAAAATTAAAAATACGATACTATTTAAACAAACAATTTATTAAAAATGTTACAGAACATATTCTATGATATCAAACTATGCAAAATAATTTTACTAATTACTAGATATTCCACATGTGACAAAATAAAGTTCATTTGATAAAACAACCATTTCGTAAAAAGATTAATTTAAATTCAATAAAACTTGATTATTAAGTTCATTTGGTTTTCTTACTTGGGGGAAAAAATGGCACAGGCACCACCAAGCGGGAGTTATTAAAGTCAGATTTTTCAAGGATCATGAACCAGTTGGTCCTTGAAATTGGTTATAAATAATTATAAAACATAGCAATAAATAGATGGGCGAATACATTGATAAAGTTAGCAACATGTTTCTGATTGATTCATATTAACATGTTATGCAGAATTATGAAAGAAATCTTTAGTTTACCAAGCTTGTTATCAAAGGATTATATGTTCAAAGCTTGATCTATTTACAGACTTTTAGTGTACATTAATAATGAATTATAAAAAAAGTGCCACAGAACTGGCTTTTAAAAGTAATAAGTACAAAATTTTGAATGGACACCATAAAATGCAAGAACTCACAACAATTATTTTGGGTCAAAATAAGACATAACCCTTCATCAAGTGAACAAAGTAGGCATGAGTGCTGCAAACACTCGTGTCACTTTCCGGCTGACGACGGGGCATGTCTTCTTTTGACTCTAATTAATTGTTGCGAGTTCTTGTACTTTATGGTGTTAATTCAAAGTTCAGTACTTATTACTTTTAAATGCCAATTCTGTGATTTTTTTTTTTTTTTTTTTTTTAATAATTATTTGGGCTTCTTCCACAAAGTATGTAGTTGTGAATTGCCATTTGGTTTGCAGCACTCGGGCCTATTTTTTTTCACCTGACGAAGGGTTATGTCTTCTTTTGACACAAAACAATTGTTGCAAGTTCATGCATCTTATGCTGTTTAATCAAAGTCTTCTACTTATAACGTTGATAGTGACTGTTGTATGTAAAATAACACCTTGAGGGTTACCAAAATGGGGCAGCTATGTCCTTTATAATCAAAATTCTAATGACATGTGTATGGGCCACCACTAGGTTTGAGTCATAGACTATCCCCAACTGCATACCTTTAATGTGACGTAAAACCCACTAAAACTCAACAGATTAAGGCATGTTATACAGTTGGGAGATATGAAACATTAGATGTAACGTGCACAGGTTTTAGTTTTATTTTTTAGCAAAAAAGCATTTAGAGAACATGCTTGTTGCATCAAATTTTGTCTTACTTTGTTGTGTGCCCAAATATAATAATTTTACTATGGTTCTAAATGTTTTTGTTATGTATAATAAAAATAAAAAATTATTATTACTTTTAGAAAAACCAAGAACATGGCCAGTGAATCAATCACAAAGTAAGTAATTCTATTTAATTTACAATTGATTACAACTTGATTCCCATTTTTACTTTCTTCTATATTCAATAGAAGAAAGTATTGGATTCGTAAAAATTTTCGACCTCGGGTTTTTGATGGATTTACACGTTTTGAGAGCTGTAGAACACGATTTGACCATTTTTAGAAAATGTCAGTCTGTGTGTGTGTGACCAAATTTTGTTGCAACTGTATCTCAGGAACTACTGCACAGAATTTCATACAAATTGGTATGTAGTTGCACCTTGACATAAATTAGTGCCTATCAACTTTTGTTAAAAATTGTCGTAAAGGTTGCGTTGCCATCCCGCTTTTTCTAAATTTAACATGATGATATAGGACAAAATTCTGTATAAATGTGCATAAAGAGAATTATTTTTTAGTAATCATTATTAAATTTACAAGAATTATTTATAATAAAGATAGTCATTTGTGAAAAATTTTTTGTATGTGTAGGAGCCTCGCCACCCTCCCTGGGGGGGGGGGGAATCCCCCCTCGAGGGGAGGTAAATTTTCAAGATGGGTATCTTTTGAAAGGTCTCGTCAATGCCTTTTTAAAACGAATGGTTGAACTATAAATCTGTGATACTTTAAAACAAAGTTATCGATTTTTTTTTTCTTTTAACCAAAAAAAAAAAAAAAAAATTTTTTTTTTTTTTTTTTTTTTTTTTTTTTAATATTGTTACTGAGTGAATTTGTATAGGAAAATATGGAAGAAAGTTTTGTAGTGGCCACAACATACTAGTTTTAAACAAATGCTTGTCATACAATTAGAAGAATGTTAATATTATTTCCTTAATAGCTATGTAGTTTTTTTTAATTAATGGTCTCAACCCTAACAACACATTACCTCCAAATTAAATCCTCAGGATGTCCTATGGCTAAAAGGACATCCTATTGGCATCCTAAGAATGCATTACGGACAAGCGTGTTATTAGGGAAAGCATATAATAAGAGTATTGCCTATTTGTACCATAAATTCCGATATAATTGAAAAAGAGTTAAAAAAAGAAAAAGTAACAAAATTTAGTACTAATTATTCTTCAGTTTTCCTGTATTTAAAATTTTAATGTATAGCAATTTTCATGCAATGTGATCATCTTTTGGCTTTACACAGGTCTATCTCTTTGGCCAATCAGCCGTTTAAAGCTTTCACTGAAAATAATAATGTATTAAAAAATTAACCGAATGTATAGAGTACAGTATGTAAAAAAATAGTTCTGTAAATCTTGAAAAGTGAAACTGCAATTTCCTATGAAACCGCGATCTGGAAAGGAAATACCTAATGTATTTTTAAAAAGGCAAACCAAAAACAGTAAAATGAAAATTGTTTACCTTAAAAATCTAGTGACTGTTAACCAGTGCCTGCTGTGATAAAAATGCTGCATATAAAATTTTAGTGTAAAATTAAATAATTGTCTAATATATATTTTTTTCTTTCATTTTTTCGAGAGTTCTACTTTGAGAGGAAGGAAACTAAGAGAGCTTAAAAGAAAACTTAATGATTTTGAAATTGAGGCATTAGATTCACAAAAAAAGCTGTGCACAGAAATTTCAAAATTATCAAGCAGTGTTTCACAAATAGTTCCAAGAGTGGAAGCCCAGAATACGGATATGAACAAGAACATTGAAACACTAATAAAAAAAAATGGATGTAAATAATAAACTTTTAGCAACTGTGTTGCATGCTAATGATGATATTTTAGAAAATTTGTAAATAAATTTTTGTTTTCCGTCAAATGTTTATTTTCTTGTCTAGAGTCAATCTGTTTTCAGAATTATTTATAATTCTTAGTTTAATTTATTATGTGGTATAAAAGAAAAAAATCACAATTGTAATCATTCCCTTCTTTTCTCTCTATGCCCCACTCTCTCTTTATTGACACACATCACAGCTTTGTTTTACAGTTATTGCATTTTAAAAAA